>CP139503.1:22797542-22822836 GCA_021014915.2 Artemisia tridentata subsp. tridentata | reverse complement strand
GACCCAACACCCTTCTTTGTTGTTGTACCGTGGGTTTAAAATCATCATTCATTAAGATCTTGTGAGTGCAGAATTTAGGGTCAATACCCTTAATATCCGACATTTTCCACGCAATAGCACTTTTATGATTTTTAAGCACTTCCAAGAGTTTTGTCTTCTCCTCATCTTTTAAGTCTTTAGCAATGATTACGGGGAATTTGTTGTTTCCCTCGAGAAATGCATACTCAAGATGAGGAGGTAAATCCTTGAGCTCGGGCTCCGGAGGATTTTCTTTAGAAGGCTCAATTTGTTTAATTTCTTCAAGTTTAAGATCTTTTGGAGGGAGGGGGGAAAACGGGTCTTCATTCAATAATTTTTCAAGATAAATAATATCCCTCTCCACATCAATTTCAGCATCATCAATTTCCGAAGAATTTGAATTATCATTAAGAAAGGCCTCGATCTCTTCCAATATGAAGTCACTTCCCTCAAAAGGAGTGAGGGAAGGGGAAGAGTCGGCAATGATTGGTTCAGAAGTGGGATTGCCACTTGAAGGATTGTTTGTAAATCCAAGAACCTCTTGAGCATACTCCTCATAAGCAACATCAATGACATCGATTCGGTTAACCGATATATCATCGTATTTGGAGGAGTACCTCGACGTTTGATTAAGATTGAAAGTTACGGCTTCATTATCAACACGAAGTGTTATTTCTTCACCGTAAACATCGATTAAAGCACGGCCGGTCCTCAAGAAGGATCTCCCAAGAATTAGGGGAACTCGAGGATCGGCATCAAAGTTAACGACCACAAAATCAACCGGGAAGTGGAACTTTCCTACTTTCACGAAGACGTCTTCGGTTATTCCCTCTGGACGAGTCATGGAACGGTCCGCGAGCTCGAGAGTCATTCGTGTAGGAGTAAGTTCAGGAAGTTTTAGCTTTTCCCATACGGATAACGGCATTAGGTTGATGCTTGCACCAAGATCGGCCAAGGCGGAGCATTCAACCATCCCCGGAAATTCACATGGAATAAGAAACTTGCCGGGATCTCCAAGCTTTTCGGGAAGCTTTTTAAGGAGAACCGCCAAACAATTCTCGTTCAACGGGGTTTTTGCTGATTCAAACAACTTATCTTTGTTACTCAATAGACTTTTGATTGTTGTAGCAAATTTAGGCATTAGAAGCAGAGCATCCGCGAAGCTAATGTCGAAGTGTAAATCTTGGAAGATTTGAAAGAACTTCTCCATTTGACTCGTAGCTTTTTCACGGAGCTTCTGATCATTGAGTCTAGAAGGATAAGGAATAGAAGGTTTAGAATTAGGCTTTTGAATCAGAGCAACTCGGGGCTCAGTGATTTGGACAACCGGAGGTTGGACGTCTTTGGTACCTCCATTATGAATAGGAGGCACCGGGTCCTTTTTCGCCTCGGTTTCACGTTCCACTACTTTAGGAAGAGAAGAAGAAGTAGTAGTAGGAATCGTGGGTCCATCATAAGCAACACCACTACGGGTGGTGATGGCTTTCATCTCACCCTTCGGGTTAACAATCGTATTGCTTGGGAGAGAATTAGAACTTGAGGGTTGATTCATTTGCAAGAAACTACTCATCATATTCTTTAACTCATTGGTTTGTCGGGACATAGTCGTATCAATCTCTTTCTTAAGTTCAACTCGTATGTTATTAATTTGATTTTGCATGGCTCGAATGTTAACATCGGTTGTCTTCATATAATTCGCAAAATTGGGAGATGATGCAACTTGAGTAGGAGGTGGTTGATAAACTTGTTGCGGTGGGGTTTGATAATTTTGGTTGAAATTGGTTCCTCGGTTTTGATTGTAACTTTGATTGGTTTGAGGAAAACGGTTTTGATTGTTTTGTACGGAAGTAAAACCGGGTGGCCCCATTTGGTTGTTAGCTCGGTAGTTAACTTCACCTTGAGGACGATAACCTTGATTTTGATTGTAGTTTGCAGCTGCTACGGTAGCATTGCAAACTTGGCCATCGGTGGCTTGACAATCGTAATAAGGATGGGGTCCACCACAAATAACACATTTTTCAATAATGGCTTTGACGGGCTCGGGTTTTTGATTCTGAAGCTTAAACTCTTTCATCATACAACGAATAGCATCGGTAAGTTTGGCCATTTCCGATGAATGGCCCGATGAAGAAGAAGGAGTAGAAGACTGCACTTTCGAAACAACCGGTTTGTTTCGAGAAGTGGGAACCTTTGATTTGTTCTCAATTATCGCTAAAATATCTTTCGGGGTCCGATTCAAGATATTACCACCGGCGGTCGCGTTAAGCGAATCTTGATCGGATTGAGTTAAGGAATTGTAGAACGTATCAATTTGATGTAACTCCGAGAAACCGTGGTGAGGACATTTTCGAAGGAGATCTTTAAATCTTTCCCATGCCTCACCAAAATTCTCATCAAATCGTTGTTGAAAATTGGTGATATCGTTCTTGAGATTTGTTATTTTAGAGGGAGGAAAGAAATGATTCACAAATTTCGAGACAAGATCTTCCCATGTTGTAATCGACCGAGGGGGTTCTTTTTCAAGCCAAATCCGGGCTTGCCACTCAAGTGAAAACAGGAATAACATTAATTTGATTGCGGTGTGAGGGACATCCTTAAATTTCATTGTCGAGGTCAATTTATTGAACCATCGAATGTGTGCGTGAGGATCATCCCTTTCAAATCCGTGAAATGGATTTGCGGTGACAAGTTGAATTAAACCGGTTTTTAATTCAAAGTAATCGGAGAGAACTGTCGGTAAAACGATGGCATCTCCGTATCCCTCGGTGGGACATTGGAGTAACTCTTGCATAGTACGTTGATCGACGGCCATTTCGGTAATGGGAGCTTCAACAAGATTACGTAACTCGGGTACTGTTGGGAATTATATTTTCATAGATTTGATGATACAAAAACAAGAAGAATGAAACATGAAGAATACTGAAATGATAAGCAAAATACGCTAAGTGGATGCTGCTGCTAGTACAATCATTCCTGCTGCTAGTGCAAATCATTTCTGCTGGTTGTGTATTTTATATTACTGCTGGTCATTCAATGGTTAAGTCTTCTCCCAGTTAAGTCTGGTAGTTAAGTCTTCTCCAAGATTAAGTCTTCTCTCAGTTAAGTCTTGTAGTGTTAATCAGTTAAGTCTGGTAGTGTTACACAGTTAAGTCTTCTAGTGTATCAGATGCTACTATGAGTCATACTACTGCTGGATGGATAAGGATGAAGAAGATATTATCTATAGATAATATCTAGATATATTCTCAGTCAACAAAGTTGTAAACAAAGATACAACTTGTATCTTAATGACTGTAATACACAAGCAAGTAGTAGACAAGACTTATCATATTGTAAAAGATCTTCTTGAATATAAAAGAAGATCTTACCCCTTAGATATCAAGTGTGATTTACAAAGACTCTAAAAGAGTGCTTAGAACTAAAACACCAAGTGTGTTAAAATGTAAACACCAAAGTGAGTGTGTGTGGGAACATTAGACATGGGGTCTAATGTTGTTAGGTTTGTTTAGCCTCAAGGATCTTCGATCCCTGTTAGAGTGTGACCGTGCTATAATTGATCAAGTAGCATTGGGGCTAATGAAATAACAAACGGTGAATTCCACGAAACCTTGTTGTGATAGTATTGTATTCTTCGTTTGAATATTCCGCCAATATTATCATCATGCTTTTCATAGTTAATCCTAGATCAAAGGTGTAACAACCTTGAGCCCATAAACGATCACGTAACTTGTTTTAGTTGATGCAAGTAGGTCTAAAACAAGTTTCCACAGTTGGTATCAGAGCAGGGGGCTCTGAATCTAGGAAAAGAAAAGGTTTTAGCTAAAGAAAGAAGAGAAATTCGTATTTGCTTAATTTTTCGCAACTCACTGCAGGTCTGTTTTCAAAAGGCGATAACTCCTTCGTTAACCGTTGGATTGGGCTGAAATTTTTGTTGAAGGTTCTTGGTATATCAAGGTAGATTCTCACCGGAGGGATCTTCAATCTGAGCCTTAGGTTGCAAGATATGCATCGTTGAAAACTGCTGCAGAAACAGTTGAGGTATGGTCGAATTTTTGGTTTTTCTTTCTTGGTTTACACACACAAAGGGGAAGAATCACACACAGAAGAGAGTTGGTTCTTAAAAGATAAAAAGGCTTTTTTATCAAATTATTATTGGTGAAAAAGGTCATTTGTTGCTTATTTGAAGTTGAGGTTGAATTTTTTCAAAATTGTGTTTTATCATACCTTTTCCTTGAAGGTAACTTGTTTGTGCTGCAATTTTATATGACTACGAATTGACAAACACTTAAAGGAGTAACGTTGTAGTGCTCAGTGTCTCATAGAAGATGAGTTTATTGTCAAGAGATTGAGGTCTCTCTATACATGGGTATTTGTTCGAAGTCAGTTTTAGTACAAGACATAAGACACAAGGTTGGTTTATTCAGTTTCATCAACAAGTTAGTAATGGTTGGTTTTTTCTTCATCAGTCATAAAAGCCTACAGAATTGGAGATTCGAATGGTTAACATATGGGTTTCAGGGGAAGCTTAAATGTTCAAGTGTTCAACCATTTATTATACTTATGCAACACCACAAGGGAAAGTTAGTGATTCTTATTATTGTTGATTAGTATTGCTACTGATGGTTTAAAATTTTGATGTCTCAAGTTCATTTTTAGTGCGGAAAGCTTAATGGAGGGTAATTTGAGATATTAGAAGGATAGATTGGATGTGTAGTATTAGTTTGAATTTGTAAAGATCATATTTGTAATATTCTCTATTTGTTGATAACAAAAAGGGGAAGAGATGTGGTGGATAGCATAAATTAAGGGGAAGACAGTATAGTTTCATTCATGGTGAGATTTAGTTATCTCAATTTCTCTACCTCGTCTAGGGAAATTCGTACAAAAACGTATTTGTTTTGTAATCATCAAATAGGGGAAGATTGTTGGGAATTATATTTTCATAGATTTGATGATACAAAAACAAGAAGAATGAAACATGAAGAATACTGAAATGATAAGCAAAATACGCTAAGTGGATGCTGCTGCTAGTACAATCATTCCTGCTGCTAGTGCAAATCATTTCTGCTGGTTGTGTATTTTATATTACTGCTGGTCATTCAATGGTTAAGTCTTCTCCCAGTTAAGTCTGGTAGTTAAGTCTTCTCCAAGATTAAGTCTTCTCTCAGTTAAGTCTTGTAGTGTTAATCAGTTAAGTCTGGTAGTGTTACACAGTTAAGTCTTCTAGTGTATCAGATGCTACTATGAGTCATACTACTGCTGGATGGATAAGGATGAAGAAGATATTATCTATAGATAATATCTAGATATATTCTCAGTCAACAAAGTTGTAAACAAAGATACAACTTGTATCTTAATGACTGTAATACACAAGCAAGTAGTAGACAAGACTTATCATATTGTAAAAGATCTTCTTGAATATAAAAGAAGATCTTACCCCTTAGATATCAAGTGTGATTTACAAAGACTCTAAAAGAGTGCTTAGAACTAAAACACCAAGTGTGTTAAAATGTAAACACCAAAGTGAGTGTGTGTGGGAACATTAGACATGGGGTCTAATGTTGTTAGGTTTGTTTAGCCTCAAGGATCTTCGATCCCTGTTAGAGTGTGACCGTGCTATAATTGATCAAGTAGCATTGGGGCTAATGAAATAACAAACGGTGAATTCCACGAAACCTTGTTGTGATAGTATTGTATTCTTTGTTTGAATATTCCGCCAATATTATCATCATGCTTTTCATAGTTAATCCTAGATCAAAGGTGTAACAACCTTGAGCCCATAAACGATCACGTAACTTGTTTTAGTTGATGCAAGTAGGTCTAAAACAAGTTTCCACAGGTACGTTTCTTGGTTTTCGTTTACGACGATAATGTTGAGTCGGTATCGTAGAAGAATTATCGTTTACGTTCGACCGAGAACGAGTGAGCATACACAAAAAACAAAAGAAAAAGAAAAATGAAAATTAATTTGAAAAGAAAATCTTTTTGGTTTTTATATTTTAGAAAACTTGAAAATCACAATCTTTTTGGTGATCGTTTGATCAACCGTACTCGTTTCTTTCAAAACTACGCGCAGCGTGGCGTAAGAGAAGAATGGATCTCTTTTCGGCTTGCAATTTAATGTCAAAGCCTAACTAGAACCCCGTATATAGGTTGTAGTCAAGAAATAATCCGAGTAACGTTTAATTTCACGGTCTCTTTTGTTGTTTATTGGAATGGTTTACAACGTTATCTCGAGAACGAGGATATTTATTATATTTTTTTGGTATTTTGAATACTTGGTGACAAGTATTCTTTGGATTTTTTGATTTTTATGATTTTTTATAAAATAAAAAAAATATATATACAAATGAAAACGGTAACTTCACGAGGAAGGTTCTTCAAATACTAATCTTCAAACGTGAACTCGATTTTCGTTTCAACACTTCCCCGGCAGCGGCACCAAAAATTGATGTAGTAAAATTAAGTCCAAGGAATTGCAAAGGAAATATGCAAAACCCGAGTCGTTTTCCCAACGAAGTGAGAATTTGAGAATCGTGTTCGGTTTGTGATCGGGTAATTTGAATAGTGAGAGAAGTGTGATTATAAAACTAAGATAATGGAAAATTAACTAAAAACAACTTTAATAACCAAATAAAACAAATAGGCAAAGAGCAAATAACCTAAAACGCAATTAAACTAAAAAACGCAAGTTACGGGATTCTAAAACGCACCTAAATAGTGAAAATAAGGGAAAAGGAACCTAAAAATGCAAAAATAATTTTCCTAAGTTAAAAATGATAAAAGAAAATTATAGAAAAAAGAATTTTATTTTTATGATTATTTTTCTATTTATTATGAATTAAAAACTAAAAAGATAAAAGAAAATGATTAAAAATAGCAAATCTATTCAAATAAATCTAAAAATTTTAAGGTAATTATTTTATACAATTAGAAAGATAAGAAAAATAAAAAGTTGGAAAAAGCTGTTATGGATAAGCAGAAATAAGCCAAACATGTTATTATAGCTAAATGGACACTTTAGGCTTAAAAGGAATTAGAGTGAAAAGTTATACGAAAAAGACCCAAGGGTGGAATGGTATGGTGTGTGTGGTGTGGGCTGAGTGGCCTGGGTTCGAGTCCCAGGTGTGTATTTTTTTTACAAATATTTTTTTTTTCCTTTTCTTTTATGGCAAACTAATAAGCACTAATGAAAAGCTACTTTTTGTGAAAACTTAGTGAATGAAATTTTTAAATAAGCTCAGATTTAGGCAGATAAGCTCAACATGTTAATGTAATGAACATCCAAAACAACAAGCTCAACTAATAAGCACAATAAGCTCGAATAAGCTAAGACAAATATCAAATAAGCTATCCTAAACTAAAACAAGCTCAAATAAGCTGTCTAAGCTAGAATAAGCACAATTGAAAAGCAGATTCAACAAATAAGCTCAATAAGCACTTATTACTATCCTGAGGACAAAACAAGCCACTGAGGGGTTTTTGAGCTCCTGATAAGCAGTTAAAAAGCTATAAAGAAAAATCATAAAAATTACCACTAAAAAGCTAACCTGGAATACTCTACTTGTGCCAAAAATGAAAAGCTAAAGATTAAAAACAAGGGAATTAAAATTCTAGAAGATAGGCTGATGAAGCAGGTTAAGCTGGTGCAGGGGAGAAGTTTAGCAGACAGGCCTTTTAAAGCCCTTAAAAAGCTATTTAGAAAAAATCCAAAAATTATGAGAAAAATGTATTTGAAAACACAAGCTGCCAAATATTAAACACCCAAAATCTCAGATAATTAGGTTAAGAAATGAGAAAATTAAAAATCTAAAACAAAATGGTTTTGAAAACTACTTATGATTTTTGACTTTTTCAGTTTCTATGAAAGTTGACTAAGATGAACTTTAATCTACCCTAAATGATTGAAAAAGATTGAATAAGCTAGGATATGACTTAATTAGGCTATTTTAACTAATTATGCACCTAATTGTATGATTATGCAACTTAATAACTAACTGTTGATGCACAAATGGAGATCAAGAGTGATTTTGACTTTTTATGTAGTGACCTATGAATTTTATGATTAAATTGCACTAAATTACCCTAAAGTGTGATGTCTAGGCTAAATGCAAACACTGAAACAAGTTGTACCTCAGAAAAGCCTACTGAACCAAACACTTCTTATTCTATCTGATTTTATGATTTTTGTTGTATTAATGAGATTTAGGCTAAACTACTTATGCAGGATGATGAATTAAGCTATATGCAATGTTTTAAAGCTAAAGTAATGCAGAAGTAAACACTAAATACTAATATGACTGATAATGCAAAATATGACAGTGACATTACAAAATTTAAGCAACTATGAGATTTAATGAACAAAATGAAACAATTAATCAACTAATCACTCAATATTACTGAATAAGCACAGATCTAATAAAATAAGCACAGATTCAAACAATGATAAGCTAATATGCAAATATTATAAAAAATAGGCTAAAAATGGAATTAGGACTAACAAAACACCCCTAGCTGAAGAAGGATGACATCTGTCAATGATGAGCTTAGAATAAGCTCAGAAAAGATAACTATAAGTTCTAGGGGTCTTCTTCTTGAATGGAAAAGCTCAAGTGCTTATTGAGTGCTTCTTTGACTTTTGTTGACTGATGAGATTAAGAGAAATTTAGATCACTATAAGCTACTATAAGACTCACAGAAGCTATAATAAGCTAATATGAGCTGAATCTAATATAAAACTAGCTTATTGAAGCTAGGTTTTAGAATTTAAAACATATTTTTGGATTTTTTATATATTTTTTTGATTTTGTTTTTTGGATTTTTGATTTGCAAAGTAGTAAAAGCTGATTTAAATGGATAAAAGCTAATAAGTAAGACTAGAGAGTTTAACAAACAGTAAATAAACTAATTTGAAAAACTAATAAGCTAAATTAAGAATTTAAGGTAAACTAGAATAAGAGAAATATGAAAGTAAACTACTAAACTTTTATTAAAAACTTGCAAATTATAATATAAAAACTGGATTACAAGAGATTTTAATAGCTAATTAAACTAAGTAAAAATTTCGACAGAGTAACAATACTTAAAAACCTACTCCCCATACAAGTGACTTAAAGGGGTATTTATAGGAGAGCCTGATGCTTGCTAGGGTTTCTAGGAGCTTCCCATCAATCAATTGCAACCCTTGATTTGATATGTCATCATCCCATTAATCCTTAGCCCTCGGATCATGTGCAATTTACTTTCCACCAATGAGAGTTGCTGGGATTGCCAGCGTGGACAACTTATGACAACACTCTGACTTGGTCAGAGTGTTTCTAGAAGCTCAGGTGAAATATGTACGGGTAATTAATGGAATCGGGGTAAGTTTGGAGAAGGAGGTGAATAGTAAAAGAAAAGGCGCGCATGGTTATTTGACGGGGTTTTAATATTGGGTTGACTTGGATTCGGGTTATATAATAAAAGGATGGGTTGGATGGATGTTGGGCTGGGTTTTATAACTTTAAGGATCCGGTTGTTTTTTATGGTTTAGGATTTATGTAGATTTAATCAAGGACCAATTTTGTAACTTCTGAAAATCCATAGACCAAAACTGCCAAATCTCCTAAATGTAATCCAAGGGCTTTTGTTGCAACTCTTTGATTCTTGGAGGACTTAAGTTGGCTTTTCTTCAAGATATTCTTCAAGGGACCACTTTTGGCAATTTCTGAAAATTGAGGGACTAAATTTACCATTCTTTCAAACTATGCTCCAAGGATCAATTCTGACATTTTTTTTAATTCTCTAAGGATGATTTTGATAAGTTGAGCTCAAATGTTTATGAAATGCTTCCCCGGCTTCGGCTTTTGACACTTTTCCAAATCTCGTGCTCGTTTTCGTCGGTTTTTCCTTGTTTTTCGTCCATTTTCTAAATATCCGTACCTGCACGATCACAAACACAAAAACACAATATCTTTGGCATTTATGATTAGTTTTTGGTCGTTTTGGGCTTAATTTGGCAAATAAAAGGTATGTGAATAAGCACATACCAGTCCCCGCCAAAAGTACCGGCGGGAAAAATACCCGGGAACAATTAAGAGCAACTATTTTGGTCAAACTTGCCAAATATCGAACATACTTTCGGTGGGGACATGTCCCCGCAGAAAGTTTGCGTTGAAAATTTAGCGAACAGTCAGCGAGATTGTGTGCCAGCTCAGCGCAGTTTTTGTCATGTAGTGACTTTCGGCGGGGACAAATGCGTCCCCGCCAAAAGTCTCCTCGCCCGTCCTACTTTTTGTTGTAGTGATTTAGGATCATAAAAATATAAATTATGTATATCTCCCCTCAGGTAATCTAAATAGTAAATACCTTTGCTAAGAAAGCCAAACAAACAATTACATGCTGTAATCATGAAACTGAACAAGAGTTGCATAGTATCGAAAAACAAAACTATTTTGCATACTATAAAACTGAATTATTCATTTTAGATAATTATATAGCAGGTATACTTGACCCAACTTAATGTGTTTTTCTGGTGTGTATCAAAATACCCGTTTTGACCCGTTACACAAATCACCTATTTTAACCATATACCACATCACAGAACTCATTTCCTCATACAAGCATGCTTAGCTATATATATTATCTGGAAAAATTCATTACAAACCAAGTTCCGTAACATACCCAAAAATTCGTATATCAGTGCCTAGTGCCTACCTACAAAAATTCTCATATCATTTCCTCACAAGTAAAAAAGGTGCCAGACATGCAAAGCTTATTCACAATATCATCACAGGATTTGTAAGTCACGTGAACTGTTTTGAATGGTGCTATAACCCACTGGTGGGAAGTGTAATGCTGGTGCAGTAATATAGCGCCAATGAGAGGAGAAATTAACATGATTGTAACTAAGTCATAAATGCTATCATAAATGCAAGATTCAACTATTGGAATTTCATCGAAACTTTTGTGTATTATGACCGATCTCCTTTCATGCGGGGGCCTGCGGGGGCCTGTTGGAAAATTTGGTTGGCAAAGTGATTTTGACCAACTTTGGACACAATTATCTATATGTATGTGTCATATATATAAGTAATAGTTTGTAAGTTTGCGTTCCTTGAAAAGAGCTTTTCAATGAACCTTTATGTGTCCAAAATGAAGTTGAAGTGAATGAGATATTGCGTCTCGAAGTTAGACATTCGGTACCATGTTTAAAGAGGAAAATCCGTTTATTTTCTATCCCACATTAGTGGGATTAGTAAACTTGGGAGCACTCTATTGTGTATAAATAGAGGCCCTAATTCCTATAGGTTTTACACACATCTAATCAATAAGTATTATTGATTTCTAACATATAGAGTACGCATTTGAAAAGGTGAAATTCCAACCCTTGGAAACAAACAGCGAATCTGTTTTAAGAAAAGCGTGTCAAGCACATGCCTCGGCTCTTTAGTGCTAAGCGTGTCAAACACGTGCCTCGATTTGTTATTGCTTCCTTGCTGATTTCTGTTGGTGATCTAGTAAGTCTTTTACTATTTTATTGTTTTATATAATTATCGTTTATAAGAGTCTGTGCGTCTACCCCTTTTCTGTTAATTTAATTATTGTTATTTGTAATCTCATTTTATTAATAAAAGTGTAACAATTTTCTTACAGAATTTGTCTAAACAGTGGCTAACAAATAAAAATCATAAACACTTTTGTTATTGGACTACCAGGACCACGAGCTGTTATACCCAGAAGTTAGAGAGAAGTCTATGGCCCCACCATGTTGTGATAGAGTTGGGAGGTCTTGGAACATGCTCAAGTTTGTGACGTCTTGCTGTAAATCTCCATCACAAATTAGTCTTACACCACACTCCTTCACCTCAACATCTTCATTATTCTCTTCAAAACAAAATGTAACAAAATTCTTTGCTTCCTCCCATTCCCTTGTATGATTTGTATAATGCAACCATATCATATATGAATCTTGGATTCCTATCACCTCATTCGCAAAACAATACTCAATGAAATCTTGAAAGCAATCTTCTAGAGTCAGAAAAGCTCCATCAAAGTTCTTTATAGAGTAACCTTCAAATGTGTTGAAAGACTTTTTGCACTTGAAAACAACACAAGTTCCATATCCCCTGAACTTATCATAACACCAATCTGATGGTAATTCAACCTTTACATGATTTCCCGTACTTCTATTTGTAAACCACTCTGGAATGCTATTCCCGTAATATACTATATTAAAAAAATCTAAGGCACTGTCTTGCAAGAAGAATTCACATGTGTTAGTCTGGAAACCCAAATACCCAAGGAAAGCATAAAGCTGGTGAATAAAGCCTTGGGAGGTTATAGCTGAGTCAAGACACTGAGTCTTCGATATAGACCCCTCGATATCAGTGGTAACATTCTTAAACAAATTTGGACAATTTCCGAAATCATTTAGTGACACTCCTCTTAAGGAGGTGCAATTAGATGCATAAAGATCATATAGGCTATGTGGAAGTTCGGGCAACACTTCCAGGTTCTTGCAACCATTAAGATAAAGTGTATAAAGATGAGAAAGTTGACTCAAACTTCCAGGCAAGCTAGTAAAATTGTTCCCATCCAAGTTTAAATATTCCAGAAATGATAAGCCTTCAATGCTCTCAGGTACTTGTTCTAAATTGGATTAACTTAAATTCAGAGACTTTAACATATGTAAACCTGCCAATGAAACTGGTCTTTGGGGATGTTGTCGTTTACTTAGTAAACGAAAAGGAGCAGTGATTGAAGTCCACCATCTAGGTTGAATCCTCCGTTGGCCACCGAATGACAATGATTCAAGGTTTATTAGAGAGGATACAAAAGAAGGAAGTTCTGTAATGGCAGTTCCGTCAACATGAAGCTCCATTAAGCTTTTGATCCGACCCAATGCTTCAGGGAGTTGGTAGACTTTTAGGCACCCCGTTAGATTCAAAACTTGAAGAGTATCCATTTCCAATCTACTTGGAAAATTCTGAAGCCGTTTGCAGTCTCTCAAATTTAAGACAAGAAGCCTCTTGAGCATTCCAACTGACGGATGAACGCTAACCAAATTCACACAACCTTCAAGACTTAGCTCTTCGAGATTTGTAATCTCTGAGAAGTCAGGGGTGGTTGTTAGGTTACAACAGTACCTTAGCTTCATTACTTTCAACATTCTAAAGCACTGGCATCGATAAAAAAAGAAGAAGATAAGTTCTCGGATCATTAGGTATCAAATAGGAAAAGGGCAAATGGCACAAAAAGGTATCCAACTTAGGGTCCATTTCTAATCAAGGTATCCAACTTTTTTTCTTGGACAAAAAGGTTCCCAACTTTTTTTTTGGCGGATTTGGGTTTTTTACAAACGGGCGTTAACTCAGTTAGTTAGTAAGTTACATGTTTGGTCCTTGAGGTCGTTAACTCATTTCATGCAACATCCAAAAGCAATTTCAAAATTTTTTTTTACATGTTTGGTCCTCGAATTCTTATACTCATTTCATGCAACATCCAAACAAAAAAAAAAAATTCAAAAAATATTTAAAAAAAAATTATCAAAAAAATAAAAAATATTTCGAAAAAAAAGTCCGAATTTTTTTTAAAAAAAAAAAAAAAAAAAAAAATTCGAAAAAATAAAAAAAAATTAAAAAATATTTCGAAAAAAAAAATTTCCAAAAAAATTAAAAAAATTTCGAAATTTGTTTTTTTTTTAAATATTTCGAAAAAAAAAATTCCAAAAAAATTCGAAAATTTTTTTTTTTAAAAATATTTCGAAAAAAAAAATTCGAAAAAAATTAAAAAATTTCGAAAAAAATTTTTTTAAAAAATATTTCGAAAAAAAAAATTTCGAATTTTTTTTTTTTTTTAAATTTCGAAAAAAAAAATTTTTCGAAAAAAATTAAAAAAATTTCGAAATTTTTTTTTTAAAAATATTTCGAAAAAAATTAAAAAAATTTCGATTTTTTTTTTTTTAAATATTTCGAAAAAAATTTTTTGAAAAAATATTTCGAAAAAAATTTTTAAAAAATTTTTTAAAAAAATATTTCAAATATTTTTTTAAAAAAATTCGAAAATTTTTAAAAAATTTCGAAAATTTTTAAAAAATTTCGAAATTTTTTTAAAAAAATTTTAAAAAAATTTCGTAAAAAATTTCGAAAAAAAATTTAAAAAAAAAATTTCGTAAAAAAATTTTAAAAAAATTTTTAAAAAATATTTCGTAAAAATACTTTTTTTTTAAAATTTTTTTTCGAAATATTTTTTAATTTTTTTCGAAATATTTTTTTAAAAAAAAAATTCGAAATTTTTTTAATTTTTTTCGAAATATTTAAAAAAAAAAAAAATTCGAAATTTTTTTAATTTTTTTCGAATTTTTTTTTTCGAAATATTTTAAAAAAATTTTTTTTTCGAAATATTAAAAAAATTTATTTTTTTTTGAAATATTTTAAAAAAAAAAATTTTCGAATTTTTTAATATTTTTTTCGAAATATTTTTTAAAAAAAAAATTTCGAAATTTTTTTAATTTTTTTCGAAATATTTAAAAAAAAAAATTTTCGAAATTTTTTAAATTTTTTTCGAATTTTTTTTTTCGAAATATTTTAAAAAAAAAATTTTTTCGAAATATTAAAAAAAATTTTTTTTTTTGAAATATTTAAAAAAAAAAATTTCGAATTTTTTAAAATTTTTTTCGAAATATTTAAAAAAAAAAAAAAATTCGAAATTTTTTTAATTTTTTTGGAAATTTTTTTTTTCGAAATATTTTTTAATTTTTTTTTTATTTTTTCGAAATTTTTTTTTTTTTTTTTTTCTAAAAAAAAATTCGAACTTTTTTTTCGAAATATTTTTTATTTTTTTGATAATTTTTTTTTAAATATTTTTTGAATTTTTTTTTTTTTTTGGATGTTGCATGAAATGAGTATAAGAATTCGAGGACCAAACATGTAAAAAAAAATTTGAAATTGCTTTTGGATGTTGCATGAAATGAGTTAACGACCTCAAGGACCAAACATGTAACTTACTAATTAACTGAGTTAACGCCCGTTAGTAAAAAACCCAAATCCGCAAAAAAAAAAAGTTGGGAACCTTTTTGTGCAAGAAAAAAAGTTGGATACCTTGATTGGAAATGGACCCTAAGTTGGATACCTTTTTGTGCCATTTGCCCATAGGAAAACATGTGTATACAAGTAAATACCTTTGGTGTTGTCCAAAGTTGTTTTATATTGCTGTAAGACAGGTCAATGGCCACAATGTATTCTGGATAGAAATCTGAAGGTAAGTACTTGAAAAGGCATCCATGCCAAACAAACAAGCTTAGCTCATTAGACAAATAATACAAATTTCCTGAGAAGATCACATTGTGGCCCTTCAATTCAAGTTTCTGCTCATATACTTTTTCCTCTTGATAGATTTTCAGGATCCGCAACTTCTTCATATGTGCAAAATCATTAGCATCTATGTGAACCTTTTGACTAAATTTCTCTAACGAAAGGACTAGAACTTCAACTGCTTCAGTTATTGCCACCTGGAAAAACAAAAACATGTAACTTAAATTAAAAACAGTAACATATGCAATTGCTTGCACTTTTATTTAAATAAAGGAAAAGAAACATATGCCACTTTTTACCTTATTTTGACCGGCTATATAAACGTTAGATGAAATCAACAATCTTCTCTGTTTCCCATGCATGATAGATTCTTCACGAACAATTGCCCTTGCCATTGCTTGAATCAAGTCATGCATTTGAAGTGACATATTACTAGAGATCGTGATCAATGACTTATCAACTAAAACTCTCATATTTGTATCTGCAAAAAAGTTACAGCCATCTAGTATGCTTGCTACAAAATCGCTGTTTTCTCCAATGAATAAACATGCGATATCAAGTAAGATATTTTTCTGATGAAGGTCTAGCCCATCGCAACTTACACGAAGCACTCTTTGTACTTTTTCATTTGGATGTAATATGAGCCTGTCCAGTTCACTAACCCACTGACCCACAGTTTTGCCATATAAAAAACGACCCAAAACTTTGAGGGCGAGAGGGTGACCTTGCACATATCTCACAACTTTCTCAGAAACTTCTTTGAAACCTGTAGAAGGGGTTTTTTCCTCAAAGGCGAAGGAATAGAAAAGCTCAAGAGATTTATCTTGATCTAGAAATTTCATGTCATGGATTTCATACACTCTATGAGACCTTAGCAGTTGTTTATCTTTACCAGTGAAAATAATCAAACTTCCTGGGCAAAACCATCTAGGAGAACCCGCTAGTGCTTCTAACTGCTCATGATCATCCACATCATCCAAAACAAGCAAGACACGCTTACATGACATCCTTTGCTTTATTACCATAGCTCCTTCAGCAACACTTGATATTTTAAAATTTTCTGTTTTCATGATCTTTCCAATCATTTGCATTTGGACTTGAGTTAGGTCTTGTTGTTTTGAGACACCTTCACGAAAGCAACTTCCCTCAAAGTGGACATACATCAAGTTGTAAATAGCTTTGGCAAGGGTCGTCTTTCCTATTCCGCTTATACCACATACTCCAATCATGTTAACCTTATCAGACCCAACAAAGCGTGACAAGTCTAACTTTTCGAAGTTGATATCTATGCCAACAAGGTTTTCACCAACATGCAAGGGTCCGTCACATAAATTTATGAGGATTTCTTTGGAGATGCAATCGATGAACTTGGACTCATACCTATTAACCATAAAAAAAAATAATAAAATAAATAAATAAATAAATAAATAAATAAATAAATAAATAAAAAACTAAACAATGTTAAGCTTTAGTAATAACTAATAAGGTGTTTGCGAGAAAACAGCAAACATAAAGAAAATCACCCATTTGTCATGTCCTGGAGATCAAATCCAGATAGATCAGCTGCCATGGATAAAGCTTCTTTCCATTTACCGACCTCTGCACTATTTGAAACTTCGTGATTACAGAATGCTTCTGCATAACTCCCTTTTTGTTTCCTCACCACATCAGGCTTGACGTCATAAAAGATAATCTGAACCTCATATTTAGGGTTTTCAGTCTGCTTGCACTCAAGTATTTTGACAAGTTCCCTCAGACACCACGATGAAGAAGCATAATCTTTTGAGAAGATAACTATCAGAAACCTAGATTCTTCAATGGCTTTGTAGAGGTGAGGAGATATTGCTTCACCTTTAGGCAATTCGTTATCATCTCTAAAAGCATAAATTCCTTTTTGCTTGAAATCATTAAACAGATGATCCATGAAACTTTTACGGATGCATGTCTTCACCTCTAAAACTTACAAAGACATCATATCTCCATCGATGGGGATTATTGGAAGGCGCATCCATGATCAATGATATGCAAGCAGCTGGATTTCCATGTAAGATTAGGCCAATGTAATATTTTACTAAAAAGGTAATGTAACATTTAGATATAAAACGAATTGAGCATGAAAGAATAGTTTTAATGATTCACTTGGTTACTAGCTCAATAATTAAAATAGACTTGAACTATGTCATATAGTTGTTTGAATCGTTAAATTAAGTAATAAAGATTAACTATGTCATATATATAGTCGTTGAATAGACTAGACGAGTACCCGTGCATAACAACGAGATTTTATAGCGGCAGATAGTTTTAGTGATAAAAAAAGTTTATGGGTAATAAACGAAAAATAATAAAAGTTTGAGGATTTGGGGATTAAACATAATATTTTGAAACCCGGGTGGTTCAACCGGTTGAACCGTTCCGGTCGAAAAACCTGTTTGAAACATATGTTTTCTAACATTTCTTTTTTTAGTTTCTAACATTTTCTTTTTACTTTTTTCAACATTACACTTTATTGATTTTTTCACTTTGACTTTTATAGATAGTATAGATGAACACTATTCTACTTTTTACTGAAAGAGTCATATATGATGAAGTATCCATAACTATAATCAAGTGTATCCGACGAATGTATTTCAAATTGTAATATTACTTTTTATCACTATTTTTGTGAACGATAACTGAACAATATAGTTACCTGGGATTACTAAGCTGACTCATTAAATCATTTTACAATCATGATCTTATAATCTATTCTTTCTAAATCATTTCTTAGATGAAAGAATGATTTAAGAAAAAACAAGGAAATAGGAATAGAGTGGATGATGACTTACTGAGTTTCCGATGGATTAAGAAACAGCTGATGTGAAAAACAAGAAAATAATTCAACTTTATATCCAACAGTCACACTTCCAATCCCCAAGGTATTAATAAATGCAAGTTCACCTCTTTAATAATCTTTTGAAGAGCAAAGAAAGAAACTTTTATAAGCACAACTTCAAATCTTATAAATTACATTGTGATGTTTCAGTTTATAGAAATGAACAATAAAGGTGTTCGGTTTAAAAATAAATGGACTACAACTGTAGACTTCTTTTCTTTGTTGACAAAGTTAAACACCAACATGTACACTACCATGATATAAATGTTACTTATAAGAAAAGGCCCGCCCGTTTGGGTTTGCTCCGGTCTAATTTCTAGATTTTGTTTAGGTTAGTCACTATTTAATCTCATATAATTTTTATAGTTAACTGAATTTGACAAATACATTTTCAGCATTCCCGTATTCCCTCTGATTTATATATGGTTTCAGAGTCATGAACAAAAAGAAAAAGAAAATAAGCATTCGACATTTATATGTTGGCTATATGTTGTTTGCCGTTTCCGCCCGTTTCCGTAAGTTTGTTAGTGTGAAGCTTTATTTTCATATTTGAGTACGTTTCATATATATACTTCATATAATGCATATAGGACTCTCTTCCTTTATTTAATCCCCCAAAATTTTTAAGTAATCCAACATATAAAGCATATTATACAATACTTCTGATGCACAAATAAAACTTAATTTTAAGCATTACAAGGTTTAAAGCTTTGTTTACAACTATTAAATGCACTCACACATCAATTGAACACATAAAATCAACGCTAATATTAAAATACCCCCTTACTCAAACGTACAACTAATATAACATATTGTACAAACTAAGCAAGTTACTAATTTATTATCTATATCTATACTACATATAAAGCATGGATGACTCTCTCTCCAAAATTTTAAGACTTACAAGAAATTAAGCATGGTTTACAACACTTTAATGCACACAATTTTCAGACTTGCAACAAAATAAGCATAGTGTACAACAAAATAAGCATGGTGTAATTTTCAGAATTATTTTCAGACTTACAACATTAATGCTATTAAAGTGGTCAATGTTATTAATGACTATAATGACTACTACTTACAAGAAAAGAAACATAGTGTACAACACTTTAATATGCACATAATTTTCAGACGTACAAGACAAGAAGCATAGTGTACAACAAAACACCACATTAATGCTATTTAATGTAGTTAATTAATTAACTGGTCAATAAATACAATTAATACAGTTATTAAAACACCCCTTACATAAGAAACTAGCTTATAGACCCGTTGACACCGGGTTATTTTTTTTTTTAAAAAAACAGAGAAAATGAGATGATAAGAAAAGTAATAACGTAAACATGTTCCATTTAGGTTCCAAAAAAAAAAAAAAAAAAAAAAACATGTTCCATTTAAATTATGCAAGAAAGAATGAGACAATGCGTCAATTATCCGATAAGCATTTTAGTTTGTTACAATTATACTAACAAACGTCCAAGCATTGACGATTGTAAAAATGATTTTCTCGAACATAAAATGATTTATGTGAGCGCCTATCGATTCAAAACCCAATCCATGCCGTGATGATAGGCCTTCAAGTACTTCTCTATACGTAAACGAACTTTTACCGAACGAACATAAACGAACTTTTACCGAATGGTTCATGAAATGTTCACTGAACGTTCAGTTCGTTTACAGCCCTACGTAGTATGAGTTTAATGATGAAACTGCTTTTACGGGTGATAAATAGCTTGAATGCTATGTTGGTTCACAACATGCTATATTTCGAGTTTATCACAACATGAACAGGTCAAAAGAGGCGCTAAAATTTTCATGTATATAACCTCAAATTGTTTGTAGCCCACATTGTAGATTATTATTCAAATAACTAAAACCTTTAATTATTTGGACACAATAATAAAGACTTCAGCACCCTATCTATTTCGATATTTTATTTATATGGTTTTTTTTTTTTTTTTACATAAATGACAACAAACTCTCTAAAGAAGGACACCAAATATACGGATAAAGATCAAATAAAAAGACAAATATCCGTCTATTATGTAAAAAGATTTTTTTTTCTTCAAAAAGTTGGCGAAAAAATCCAAAAAAATTCCACAAGATCGGGTATGTTGGTGCATGAAAAAGTTGTGAAGGAAGTTTTTCTAAACGTGGATATTTTTTCCGAAAAAAAATTATGAAAAAATACGTTTGCGCATTAAATCGCTTTTTTTTCATTAAAAATTCGTTTTTGTACCCAACTTCTTTTGACTTTTTTCATCAAAATAACATTGCGCATCAAACTAAAACAAGTTGAAAATTTTGTGCATCAAAATTTTTTTGCGCATCAAAATTCGTTTTTTTTGTGCATTAAAAAAAACGTATAGAAACTCAAAATTAGAAAAACTTTTTTCACAAAAGTTTTATGCACCAACATACCCGATCTTGTGGAATTTTTCGCGAACTTTTTGAAAAAAATATTCTTTTTACGTAATGTACGGATATTTGTCTTTTTATTTTAACTTTACCCCCAAATATACATCACATTTTTACATAAAGACTTCAGCACCCTATCTATTTCTATATTTTACATTACCTTCCAAACAGCTCTATAATTTTCACCTTGTATAGAAACAAAGAGATAAAAAGAATTCACGCCTTTCTTATAGTTTTTCCCTGCGGCTATAAACTTGAATTCATTAATGCTTCCTTGCTTTCTCGCCTTTTTGTGTCCCGGTAAGTCATCCTCCAGCAGCTGTATCAATTTAAGTGTTAGTCATCACATGCCAAAGTGCCAAACATATGAACCAAGAACATATGTGTCATGTACAGTGTGACATAAGTCTTCATATGCCAAACATGTGAAGCAAGAACTTATATGCCGTGTAGAGTGTAACATATTTTGATTAAACTTCTTACATGATAAAGATCAACAATTGCTACAAATTCAAATAGTCTCCTAAATACTAACGACTGCTACAAATTCGTTCATGATAAAGATCAACAATTGCAATATTAAACTAATATTTGGCACTCCATTGGGATGGATAACCACCAGAAAAAAGAAGATTATAGAGATATAGAAATCTATCTGAAATCGATAAACACTAAGTTTCTACCTTCAAAATATAAAGAACTAAAGAGACCACAATGGTTGTATAGTTGTGACAATAGCGATGAGTGAGTCAAGTCATTTAAACTGAAGATGACTTACCAAAATCAGTCTCTAAATGCTTAAATTAGTCCTAACCAAAGAATCGTAAATGAAATAACACCCATTGCCCATCGAGTCACAAACATACATCGAATAATATCACCTTTAAGCATATGTATTAAAAGTTTCTAAACGTTATTTGTATTGCATGTGGCGCCCAGAATTATTTAATCGAACGGGTTGAAAGTTGGAAGTTTCCTAAACGCTATTTGTATTGCATGTGGCGCCCAAAATTGTTATATTCAAAAATTTAGATCAGGTTATTTGAATGAAACATTTTATTTGTTTTGACCCGCCCACTGGAATGGCCGGCTCTAATTTATCCTTTATTGAATGATCATTTTTGCCTAAAGAATTTAGAAATGCACCTTTAAAACGTGGTTCTTCCACCTGACACTTCATTTCTACATTCAGCTTCAATAGTCGGTCTCCTGAAAATTCGAAAGTTAAAGACTTGCACTGAAGATGATCTCATGTTTTGTGTAGCCAAGACAGCATGTTTACTACATGTACTAATAATGCTTACCGTTAACTGTTAACAGGCACAAAGAACAGGCTTCAAATGTGTTAAGTTGTAGCGGGGGCTATTTGTTATCGATGCGTGTATGATTTTTGGGCTGTAATTCAGCAGCCTAATGGTAACTGGAATGACGCAAGCAGTTTTTAAACGCGAAAAAGACGAAAACGACCTTACTTTCAGTAATATTGTGCACGGAGTTGATGTTTAAATAACCAGCCATTGTCAACGCAGAACTATCGGCAGAAGCTATTGCTCGTCAAATGGATACCGGTGGTCGAATCGTGTGTAACATCATAATTATGAACCACCCCTCGAGCAAAATCAATCACCTTTACTCCACCGCGTGCTGCTGCAATGGCATAATAAATATTTTAACTAATACCCAATGCATTAATACAAAAAGATGTGGAAATTGACTATGCAGTAGTCTGTCGGTAACTAAAGGTATACATTAGCTTGCCTGCAATTGACGATTTTCCATGATTACTCTGCACAGGTAAACTTGATACACATTTTTCAACCACTTATCCGCACCAGCTGAAAAACAAAACGTTACAGATTCAGTTGACAAAAATTGTCTGTTGTGGAACATAAATGACAAATAGCAAATGCAAGAAAAAAAATTAGTTGCTGTAACATTGTAGACAGGGTTGTTGGTCAAATGAGTTGCCATTATCGGCTTACCCTTTAATGATAATGCTAAGCCGATAATGGCAACTCATTTGATATGCTAACAAAATCCTTTTTCTCTGGTATCAATATGAGTTTTTAATAATCAACAGACTATGCCACTTAAAATGACTTTCAAGGATAAAAATGGAGTTTCTCATTACTGACGAAACAAACTCATGCCTTGTTTGACCATTTGAATATAGTTTCTCACCCTCATATATTGTTTTTTAAAAGTTACCCATTTTAAGTAGTTTTCTAACCTGTCAAACCCACCGATTTCAAGTGGATCAACAATCGAAACATCAACCTAATAGTTTTATCATACTTAAAACACTTAAATAAACGGGTCAATTGCTCAAACTCCACCCGAGCTTTTTTAATAGCAAAACTATATTTTAAGACGCCATTATTCACTTATCTTAGTCAATACCATAGCCTAAATGACCATCATATTCACTTTTAGTGAATAATTAACGAATAAATTACCTGTCTAAACCTAAAGTAATTTTGAATCAATAAAATCCCCTGATGCACATTCTTTTTAATCGTCTTGTTAAGAAGGTGAGTTGCCATTTCTTGTGTATTTTGTTCTTGTGGTCCCTAATATATTTGTTGCCTTTCTAAAAAAAAAAATCCCCTGATGCAATCACATGTCGACTCGTAGTCATATCATGTCACTACCTCACTAAACACAAAATTGAATATTACTAAGATCAAAGGATATACCTTCAATGAAGAGAAGCAAGCCAAATGTGTGGGAGTGGATGCGAGAGGTCAAAGGTGGGGCAGCAGGTGGTGGGGATTTGAGGGAGTAGAGTTGAGAGGGACATCGGAGGAGGTTAGTTATGGAAAAGAAGTGGTTGAATTGCCCGAATAGAGAGGAGTGCTCTCATAGCTGAGAGAATCAGTCATAGGCTGAAGCATCAATTCCCAAACAAACAATCTGATAAAGCTCAGTGAAAAAGTCGTCCATCTCATTAAACTTTAAATAAGAGCACCTAAGACCTGTCCAAATCAAGTCCACCAAGTAAAAAAAGGAACATGCCCAATGACACGTAGCTTTTATTGAAACATCAAAGATTGCATCAAAGGGTTGAAACATTGCACTTGGCCAGGTAAGACATGTCAACAGCTGTAGATGGACAATATTGCTACCAACTGAATATTTTCTTCCAGACCAAGTGGATAATTAAACAATTTACCAGCACGCGATCCATAGTTTTTATAGAAACACCTAATCAGCGTCGCACTCATCTAACTTAGATTAGTGTTGGAAGACCATTGTGACTTGCACTGAATGTAAATACGTTCAGTTTTTTTATCTATAAGGCTATTGACCAAAAGTTCTCCAATTGGGTCAAGATACCATCTCCAGCTATCACCTGTCCGTTTGACATGTTGAAGGTAAAATATAACCCAAATCTACTGTATTAGTTGATACAAAGCATTCACTTGAGCTACATTTAATAATACAGAATCACTTCAATACTAAAAATGGTGACCCCTTCTGACTGTGCCTCGATGAGAACTCCTGATTAGACTCAGTTAGTCCTTTGTTGGTTGTAAAGCTGTAATCCATATTGCAATCTGGGAAGGGGGTTGTGTTGTATAGGAAGGTGACAGAAAGGGTAACCGGGGTTTGTGTTTAAAAACTGTTACCTGATAATTGTGCCCTGTTTTCTTCACAAAATTTAAGAGATACCTTTTGTTTGATACTTTTGATTCACAGTCGCCTCCCAAACCAAGATCTGTAAAATAAAAAAGGACCATTCTAAGTGATGTTTTATCGATAATACATGATGCAGCAACATAATCTTTAGTTTCTTAATTGAAATTCTTAGTCCATGCAACTTTGTATCAGTGTATAAAGATAAAAACTCTAAACTTCCACATATTCTTCAGTTTCTTAATTGAAATTCTTAGTCCATGTTGTCTCCCAAATCCCACACAGACCAAATAATTTATGATAGCCTAATTCAAGTTTGCTTGTATTATACCTCACACGTTTTGATAGATCATTGCTTGATTCAGTTTCTTGTTTGGAAGATAATATAGTTTTAGATGTTGCACACATAATTTCTCGACTTACCACGTAGATGTAGAATTACATCCCAATTTCTCGACTTAACTGTTGGAGAAAAGATACATGTTGAGCAAATGAGATATGAAATAGAGGAAGTGTGAGAACTATATAAGAAACTTTGAGCTACATATCACATTTTTAAAGACAACCTACAACTTGAATCATACTTGCACAAAATCTAATAATGAAATTATTACATGTGAAATTATTACTACTCATTATTACATTAAGAATCACAGTGTTCTTCCTTTAAGGGTTGTTGGATGTTCTTTTATAGGTTGAATATTATGCCTATAATCAATACAACCATTCCTTGATTCAATCAAGCAAAAACGATAAATGTCTATAACATCTAAGACTATATTATCTTCGAAGTAAGAAACTGATTCAGGCTATGATCTATCAAAAGCTTGTAAATTTCTTACTTGGAAGATAATGTAAATTTGACCACAACCATACAACCAGTCGAGCAAAGACGACAATGACTAACAAACTGTATCGGATGACACGAAAACCCCGCATTCTAAGTGAACTTGTAATGAACTACTGATGTTTAATTTTTACAGATTATAATAATCGACTTAATTGCGTATAACATTCTCTTTAAATTCCACACTCTCCAATAATTCAGGAAAATAAT